>VDFB02072274.1:94896545-94936343 GCA_007258455.2 Sequoia sempervirens | reverse complement strand
GAGAAGACCAGAAGTTGGGATTTAGTCCTTACACAAGAAGAGTTTGCATACAATAATTTAGTGAATAGGAGTACAAGAAAGACACCATTTGAGATTTTTATTGGAGTTCACCCTAGAGGTATATCAAAGTTAAGAGACATTAGTATGGAAGATAAGAGAAGTGTAGAAGCAAAAGAATTTGTAGAACACATGAAGAAATTGCATACTTGAGTGAAACAACAATTGGAAGACATGAACTATAAATATAAGGAGAAGGTAGATGAAAAGAGGAGACATAAGGAATTTGAAGTTGGAGATGAAGTGATAGTATACTTGAGGAATGAGAGATTCTAGTTGGGACATACAATAAGCTGAAGATGAGGGAGTTTGGACCTTGTAGGATATTGAAGAAGTTTGATTAAGGAAATGCATATGAAGTGGAGTTACCATATGGCATGGGAATATCACCTATGTTCAACATTGCAGACCTACATCAATATTACAAAGCAAGATTCAGTGAGGATGGTATAGTGGAATTGGAGAATCATTTTCCTAAAAAAAATTTAGATGGGATTGAGGAGATTCTGGATATCAAAGATGGGAGAAAGAGTCATGGAAGACAATATAAAGAATATTTTGTGAAGTGGAAAGGTAGACTAGTTGAGGATTTTTCTTAGATTTTTCAGGCTAAGGTAGACTGTCTTGGTTTTCCTTTATCCCCAACAAAGTGAGGGACTCACTTTTCATTAACCTCAGATGTCTGATACAAGAGCATCCTTGGTTCTTGGCAATCTTGCATCAACCAAAAAAATATTTTCTTTCAATTTTGTTCTTATTTTTTTCTTTCTTAGTTCATGTTGGTGGATTCATCATCTTTGCTAACTAGATCTTATGGATCTTGGAGTACATCATCTACATGTTCATTTTCCTTTTTCCAAGATTTGGGTGTGATTGGATCTTTTTCCAAAAAGTTGCCACTTCTAAAATTCTTGGCAGTTTCTTGAACCGACACCAAAATAGTTTCAAACTTTTTAGCCAGTTTGATTGTTGTGGATCATCCCTGTAACTTGTGGATCTTAATGATGTGATTTTAGCTATTCCTTGGAGTGTCCTTGACCTTCATTATAGGTCCACACTTCATCTTGCACACCTGTTGAAGAGTAATTCAAAGTTGAGGCTAACTTATTCATGTACACATTACATTTTCTTCCCTTGGAGAATGTGATGATCTTTGGCCAATGCAGATGTTTCCAGAATCATGGATATGCTATAAAGTTTGTAATTAATCATCAGAGAGGGGGAGAGAGTAGTTAAGAATAGATAGTTAAGTTTGGGATTAGATCTATAATATTTTAGCTTGCATATAGGAGCATATTGGAATATTGTATTCTTGTGCATGTTGTGTCAGGCATGTGAGCTGAATCTGTAAGCCCAAATCTTGCTGACTGAATGTAACTAAGTTTTCTATTAATGAGAATGTTATAATCTACATTTTCCTCCATATTTTGTGTTGTTTTCACTGTGTTACTCTTGCTGCATGGTCCAAATTTTTCTCCTTGAGGACCCTCCTACTATGGCTGTGCCAAATGGTCTCATAGTTGAGTGGGAGTTATTACAGACAAGAGTAAGGTGAAGGTAGACAAATTTAATAGGCATAACTATATGTTACAGAATATGCTAATGGAGGAACATAGATATATTAGAAGGATTTATGACTAACATTGGAAGGGAAAGTCAAGAAACCCCTGGCTATGTCTAATGAGGATTGGGATATTTTGCATAGAAAGGCACTTGGAAATATTCTTTTATGCCTGGCACAATCCATGGTGTTTAATATTTCAATAGTAAAGACAACGAAAGATTTGATGAAGACCCTAGTGAAGTTATATGGAAATCCTTCTACTTCGAATAAGGTATTTCTTATGAAGCATTTATTTAATAGGAAAATGGTAGAAGGTGGGTTAGTTGTTGATCATTTAAATTAGTTTAATATGGTAACCAATGAATTAGCTTCTGTAAATGTAAGATTTGATGAAGAAGTTAGGGTTCTTTTGATTTTATCTTTTTTTCCTAAAAGCTCGAATAGCTTGGTAATTTAGGTTAGTAATTATATTTATGGTTTAAATAAACCAAAATTTGATGATGTTGTTGGTGTTATTTTGAACGAGGAAATTCATAGGAAAAGCTTAGGTGGTACAACCACATCAGGTAGTGTTTTGAATCCAAAAGTAGGGGAGAACAAAAGAGAGAAAAAATAATTATGGAGGTCATGGTAAGTCACAAGGAAAATCAAAATATAAGAAGTCCCAATCCAAAGATAAGAAGGACTATTGGTATTGTGGTAAGTTGGGTCATTTAAAGAAAGATTGCTAGTCTCAAAAAAATAAAGGAGACAAAAAGGAAGGAAATAAAGAGGAAAATGTGGTTAGTAATAAATTTGATGAGGATGCTTTGATTATTTCCCTTGATAATGCTGATGATTCTTGGGTGTTAGATTAAAGGGATTCATTTCATGCTATGCCTCATAGAAGTTCTTTTATTTATTATGTCCAAGGGGATTTTGGGCTGGTTTATTTGGGATACAACAAACCTTGTATGATTGTTGGAAAATGAAGAATCAAGATTAAGTTGTAGAATGAGAATCATTGGATACTACATGAGGTAATACATGTTCCAAAGTTAAGCAAAAATTGAATTTCAATAGGGAAACTAGATGCTAAAGGTTGTGTTGTTAGATTTAGTGATAAAAATTGGAAGGTCACAAAGGGTGCCTTAGTGTTATAAAAAGGTGTGAAAGTAGGAATCTTATATCTTTTTACAGGGAATACTATTCCTCCTACTTTAGCTATTATAGATAAAAATAAATGTTTAGGAATAGTTGTTGCAGTTCAACAAACATAAAATCAAATAGTTGTTATGGATTTTGAATCAGCACTATGGTATAATAGACTTGGGCATATGAATGCAAAAGGTATGAAATTAATTAATTCAAAGAATTTTCTACTAGTTCTACAATGTATGAATATGGATTTCTATGAAAGTTGTGTGTATGGAAAACAATAGAGAGTTAGTTTTCTCAAGGATGGAAAGCAAAAGAAAGATGAGAAATTGGAGCTTGTGCATATAAATGTATCGGGAAGAACTCAAGAATCTTGTGTCAGTGGCTCTCAATATTATGCCACTTTTACTGATGATGCAACAAGGTATGGATTTATTTCCCTAGGAATAAATCAGATGTATTTGAAACTTTTAAAAATTGGAAAAGTGTTTAATTGAAAATTGGTGTGATGTACTCTAGGATGACAATTTCCAATGAACATTCAAGGATTGCCCTTGAGATCTATACCCCAAAAAGGCACAAGATCTAGCTAAGGTATGAATCCAAGGAGATTGATTAAAAACTATTAAGGGGTTCACCACCAAGTGAAAACTTTGAAAGAAAATGCAATAAAGGATGAAATGAAAAATAGTTTGAAAACACAATGTGATATACAAACAAGATGTTAAATGACCTAAAAGAATAAATAAACTAAAAAAACAATTATGGAAAAAGAATGTATGCACTAGAGACTAAAATGAAGTCCTAAAAAAGCTAGAAATTCTATTGATGATGTTAGATGGGACTCATTCAACACCCCTAGTGAACCAGTCCAAATGTTGGGTGACTATTGGACCATAATAGGTTTCAGACAATTGGGTGCTCAAATCTAGAAAAATCTTTGTCAGATAGCTCTAGAAGGACTCATTTTCCACCCATGGAAAATCAATCCACTTTAGGGTTGTTGGAAACTTTGAACTAGAAACTATGGCTTTAGGTCTACTTTTCTACTCCTAACTTAGATCTAGGTTTGAAACTACAAAATTCCAACTGTAGGTCTTCTCCAAGATTTTCTTGAAACTTTGAAAACTTTGAATTGCTTTGACAACTTGATGACAACTTTTCCAATATTTCTCTTCAATACACTTTTCTTCAAAATCTGCAAAACACATGCAAAGAGAGAAAAATGTTAGGGGGGTTAGTGGATGAGGGATTGCCTTGGTCAAACCCCTTTGTTTGGTAATTAAACATTGAAATGAAAAGAAATGAAGAAGGAGAATTATGAATGAACAAATCAAGATGCTACAACTCACCAAACCCTAGTGATAAAGTCTTGGAACAATGCTTGAAAGGGTTGCAATGGATGTGGTCCTTGAATATTGTTTGAGATGATGTAATCTTGAACACAATGCTAGCTTGAATCATGAACACCTACATCAAAAATTAAGATGGAATCACAAGAAAATAATAAGAAGTAGCAAACAAAGATTAGATTCTACCAAATTAGACAATAATCTCTGCAGTTAGATAACAACTTCAACCAATGACATTATTCTCTACAAGTAAAAGCTACAAACTTGTATTTTCAATATGCTCATGAAAGGATAAAAATATATTATTATATAGGTATATAATATGTACCATATTTTCATTATTTGGTATATCTTCCAAAATCTCAATGGGAGATGGAAACCAAATAGTGAATAGCAAATAAAATAACAATATACTAATTTATGTTAACCTCCTAACAACTAGGAAACTTTAACTTTTTTACTTTTGACTTTTTATTCTTTGACATTTACATGAGATAAAAACTAATAAAAGTATTACTATGCTAATAACCTATATATATCCTATGTATACCCTATGAATCCTCAACATTCCTCCCAACAATAACATCTTTGGATCCCAATGCTTTCTAAAGAGAAGGAAAATCCTAAGATAGCTGGTGACGAGAGATCCAATAGGCCTAATGCACAAGCCGACCTTGTTTTCCAATAAGGTAAGAAGTGGTGGAACCATGTCATGTCTAACAAGTCTTTGTATCAAAAACTCTATCAAAATGAAGTAGAATATGAATATCAGGAACAACATCTATAGGATGGTTGGAAAGAGGCTTAGTTTCTAGTGTCGACTCATGGTAGTGTTTGAGAAGATCAAAATTGACGACATCATGGTTGCTCAATTTAATTATAAGATCAACTCCAAAATAATTATCAGATACCTTCTGAAGAATGATGTAAGGCCCATAACGGAGTGACTTGACCTTACTATATGATTTTTCCTAGAAATGAAGTTTATCCAAGTATAACCAAACTTTATCCTCAACTTGAAAAGAATGAGGGACGTGATGATGATTCATAAGTTTTTTTTCTTTTCTTGATTCTTTTGTGGAATTTTAACTACTTTGGACTGAGGATTATGCAAATTCTGAATGAAGGCTTGGACCTTATCTTTCTAAATATGCATTATCACTAGAGATGGGAAAGATAAGGGCAACTCATATGGAGCCAAAGGTGAAAAACAAATACATACCTCAAAAGGTGGGTGAGTGAACTGCATAGTTATATGCATACTTCATGTGGGTTAGGCTCAAATCCCACTTGGTATGGGAATTTTGGTGATAAATACTCAAACTATGTATAAGAGTTTGATTCACAACTTCAGTCTGATCATCTGACTAAGGATGAAAAGAAATGAAAAGGTTAAGGGAAACTACCAAAATATTCCACAAAGATCACCGAAAATGGCCTACAAAACATGAATCATGATAAAAAATAATGCTAGTTGGTAAACCAAGAAATATCCAAAAAAAGTCAAAGAAGAGTTGGGCTAAGTCATGTGCTGAACTTTTCTTGTGGCATGGGATGAACTTAGCCATCTTTTTGAATCAATCAACAACCAAAAAAACACAATCATGGAAGAAAATAGTCAATGGAAATCCACTAACCAAATCCATGGAAATGCTCTCCAAAGGATGTGAAGTAATAGGTAAAGGAATACTTCCCATTTTTCTATTGGTTGGTTTGGAGCAGCAATAAACTACACATTGCTTGAGGAAATGTAGAACAGATCACTGCATATGAGCCAAAAGAAGAAACACTACAAATGATGAAGTGTTTTTTTGTTTTCCAAAATGATCACCATAAAGAGTAGAATGTGCCTCCTTGAGAAGAAATGTACGATGACATCGAGGGACTCAAAGTTTATCCAAATTGTAAAGTAACCCTTCCTTGATATGAAAATATTGAAAAGGTGTCAAATTGGAAGTTAAAGGATTCTAAAAACTTGTGTAGGAAACACCAAAATTAGGATCTTGAGCATACTAAGAAGACCATATCTGAAATCCCAAATGAGAAGTGGAAATAATAAATAAAACATGTGTTGTGGGAGGATGACTTAAACAATCAACAACATTTTTGGTGTCATCCTTCTTATACTTGATGACCAAGTCAAACTATTGTATATATGAATCCCACTTCATATGTTGAGCTTCTTCAATTTTGTTCTAAGACTGAATAAATTGTAGAGGCAAGTGATTAGTGTGAAAAACTATTTCTTTTCCAAAAATATATTGTCTCCAATACTAGATGGCTTGGACCAATGCATATAATTCCTTATAATATGTGGATTAGTTCCTTTTAGTTGTAGAAATTTTTTCTAAATGATAGGCCACAGGATGACCATTTTGCTTCATAATAGCTCCAAGTGCTTACTATGAAGCATATGTCTCAATCTCAAAAGGCTATGAGAGATTTGGTATAACAAGAATAGGTGTTGAACATAATTTTTCTTTCAAGGTATTGAAAGCATCTAAGTGAATTTCTCTCCACTTGAATGCAACATTAGTCTTTGTCAATTGGTGAAAAGGTTCAACAATATCTGAGTAATGTAGGATGAACTTACAATAGAAGTTGGCAATACCAAGAAAAAATCCTCAAATTAGTGAGATTTGAAGGAGTAGGCCACTTGAGAAGAACTTCAACTTTTTCAACATCAACATGAATTGCATGTGCATCAATGACAAACCCCAAGATAGGAGATGGATGTCTGACCAAAAGAACACTTAGGAAAGTTTGCATACAAACTATTCTACTGAAGTGTATGAAGAACATGTTCCAAATGTTGAAGATGGACTTTCTAATTGTCAAAAAATACAAGAATATCATCGAGCTATATGATAAGAAAAATTCCAAACAATCACGAAATACCTCATGCATCAATCTCATGGAAGTGGTAGGGGCATGGGTGACACCAAATGGCATCACAAGCCACTCAAAAAGACCCATTTTAATCTTGAAATTTTTCTTCCACGTGTCCTCTACATGAATTTTGAATTGATGATACCCATTTTTTATATCAACCTTGGAGAAAAATTTGGCACCTTGAAGTTGATCCAAAAGGTCATAAATGCACAGAAGTGGATATCAATTTTTTGATGGTGATCTTATTTAATGCCCACAAATCAATACAAATATGCCAAGTTCCATCCTTCTTAAGGACAAGAAAAATTGGTGAAGCACAAGGGGATGTAATTTGTTTAATGAAACCTTTGGATAATAAATATTGAATTTTTCTTTTTATCTCACCACTTTGAATAATTAATTGTTGATACAATGGAGCATTAGGAAGAGATGGAGCAGGAACAATATAAAAAATGTGATTGATTGCTCATTCTAGGGGAAGTGTCTTAGCCTCCTCAAACACATGTGAATATTATTGTAACAATTTTTCAAGAGTATCATGTGGCTTAGATAGGATTAATTTTTCTTTAGAATTATTAGAATACAACCTTATCAAAATTAGTGCAAGCTCTTGTTCTTGATTGATTGCTTTATGTGCCTGTATGCAACCAAGAAATAAATTTATGGTGCTTTTAGTACCTTTTATCAATTATTACTTATTATTTTGTTGTAGTGTATATGTAAATTTTAAAGGAATCATAATGAGCTTTCCCATCATATTGATAGGGTTTTCTAAGCAACAATCCACAACAATCCATCATGGTCACATCATAGGAAACTTATCAATGAATTTGGAACCAAATGCAAAATATGTAGTGCATGCGTGTGTGATATAAGAGGATGAACCATTATCCTTACATCTAAGTGAATATGGATGATGACGTGGATCCATTGACAAATGAACTTTGTGAACAATGGACTTCACAATCAAAAAAATTTGTGAGCCATTGTTGATGACACAGTCTACAATAAAATCATGTGTTCGGTGATCATGAGTGACAAACAAATTGTCATGTTCTGCTGAAGTAGAATGTGTTGCAAGTATGAATGAGTATGGTGGTGTTGTCATTAATGTTTTCATTGATGTCAACATAGTATAGGTTGTTGTAGAGAAGGTAAACAAGTGATTGCATCTTGTGTATGTATAGTTGAGATACTATAGAGATGTTGTGAGTACATCGAGATATCTTTATGGTGTTGCAGGTGTGCTGATATGATGACTTACCAAGTGCTATTGAGAAAATTAGTAAATAGTGAAGAAAAAATTGTGTGTGTGTTCAAAATTTGCTCTGGTATGTGCTCCACATTTCTTTTGTGTTGATCTTATGCTTGTGCATATCTGAATTGTTTATTAAGGATATCCTTGGGTGATATATCTTGGATTGTAGCTTCCGATTTTACATAGAGTGAAAGTTGAGTTTACCAATTTGTGAATTGGTTTGATAGAGTTTTTTTTGTGGACTGGGAGAAATGTATATTCTTCACATTCATCCACTGAGTTGTTTCAAGTCTTTCAGATGTGGAAGAAGGTTTGTAATGGTTTTATTTGTGTTCTATTAATAGTTTTCATGGTTTAGTTCTTCAAAATACTAGTTTTAGAGTTACTCTGTGTGTCTCTATAGATCAGATGGACTGATGGATAGTATTCTATGTATGAAGCTTATTGTATTAGTTGTGAATGAATCTAAAGGATTCTAAGATGTGTTCTAGTGTATTGTGAAACATGTTATGTGGTCCACATGTTATCTTCTTATTGTGGAAGCATGTACTTCAAATTTTATTGTTGTTTTCATTAAGTTTGGCCGACCTAGTGTTTACACATAATGCAAAGGATAAGTATCAATTAAAGAAGCATGTGATTGATCCAAGATGTTGTTTTGGGTCCTAGTTAAATGTTGGTTTGGTTTTCTCTCATTCTCATCCATCATGAGAATATTGAGTTGTCGACCAAATTTGAATTTGTAAAATGAAGAGTGTGTAGCTGACCTTGGAGAAAGTTTCTAAGATTGAAGATGGTATAAATACAAGACAAGATGTTAAGGATTGTGAACCAAAAGTTTAAGAAGCAAGATAGATGTGAGAAATTGTGTGAAAGTAAGTTGAGGTGGTGAAGTATTCAATGTGTTAGACTCCTAAAGGCAATGAGTTGATGGTGTCTACAATTCTCTGATCAAGGCTGAAAATATGTGCAAGTTGTGGTGGATCTTATGGTGCATTGAGATAATTTTCTCTATGTAACATTCTTCTTTCTATCTTTCTTTATCTATAGGAAGTGAGCCTCCTATTTGTATATTGAGTCCTATCTAGAAAGTGAGTCCTATCTAGATAGTGAGTCCTATCTTGGGTAGTGATCCCTCTCTTAGTAAGCCTCTTTGTAAATAGTTTTGTAATTAATCTTATATTGTGAGTTAATCCTCACCATGG
This sequence comes from Sequoia sempervirens, assembly GCA_007258455.2. NCBI lineage: Eukaryota > Viridiplantae > Streptophyta > Pinopsida > Cupressales > Cupressaceae > Sequoia > Sequoia sempervirens. The sequence continues at coordinate 94,926,878 of VDFB02072274.1, read as the reverse complement.
TTTTTCCCTTATTGGGCTTTCCATGTAAATTTAGTGTTTCTTGTGTTCTGTTATTTGTACTTCATGATCATACTTAATAACAGATTAAAGTGGATGTGGAACTAATAATTGTTTAAGATTTGTGGTGAATAAGATTAGATACAACTGATTCACCCCCCCTCTCAGTTGTATTGTTCATTCCAATAATTGGTATTAGAGATTTGGTTCCTTGAAGAAGAGCTTAACCACTTGAAGTAGAACTGATGGCACATAAATTGACAATCCCTATGTTTGATGGATCTAACTACAGTTTTTAGGAAGTGCAGATGAGAGGTTACCCAATCTCTCTTATCTACAAGACTTGGAAATTTTTTGAGACAAAATATGCTAACCCAATGAGTGGTCCTTCTCTTGTAGATGAGATTTTTTCCTATGAAAAAAATGAAAAAGCAAGGTATGCAATCTATAGTGCTTTATATAAGACTGAGCTAACAAAAGTTATCTCATTGGGAACTACCTATGAAGTTTGGGAAAAGTGGAAAGATATCTATGAAGGAAATGATAGAGTCAAATTATCAAAGAAGTTAACACCTAAGTGTAGATATGAGAAATTGAAAATGGAAGAAGGTGGGAAATAGCAAGCTACTTTTAGACGGTTGATAGTGTATTAAATGAAGTCAAAAATCAAGAAGGTTCTTTGACAAATAAAGATGTAATGGAGAATATTTTGATGACTTTAACAGAGGGCTATAGTGACAAGGTATTAGCCATTGAGGAAGTTTATGATCCAAATAAATTCACTAGAGAACATATATTTGGAAAGTTGACCACATTTGAAATGAAGAAATTTGGATAAGAGAAGGAGAAATTAGAAAAAACCTTCAAAGCCACAAAATTAGAAGATGATTCAAATATTGAAAGTTTAGAGGAGTTGGAGGAAAAATTTACAAGGAAACTGAAGGAAGGTACCGATAAGTACAAGGGTATGTTACCTTTTAAATGTTTCATTTGTGGAAATATTGGTCACTATGCTTCAAGATGTCCAAATAGAGCCATACACAAGAAGAGAAAAGACAATAAAGAAAAAAAGTTCAATTAATTGTATTATGCTAGAGAAGATTCTATAATTTTTTATGATCAATCTAATGATGAGGATGATAAAGATGAATGCATGTTTCTATCCTAAAAGAATAAATCGGTGTCTACAAAACATGGAAGATGTGCAAGGGAAAGTGGTCAGGAATACAAGAAGGAAGAGATAGAAGGTACTCTAGTTTTTTCCTTTCATGCTAGACAAGACAAGGACTATTGGGTAATTGATAGTGGCTACTCAAATCATATGACTGGAGACAAAAGTAATTTTACTAAACTTGAAAAGTATGATGGAGGATTAGTCATGTTTGGAGATGATTCCGGTGCAAAGATTGTTGGAAAAGGAATAATTAGTTTTGATGGAAAACATAATAGTGATGATGTCTATTATGTTAAGGGCTTAAGGAATAATCTTGTGAGTGTTGGAAAAATGTGTAGCAAAGTACTTAGGCTTGTGTTTTAGGATAATACTTGTGAGATCATAAAAGGGTTAGGAACTATGGTAGCTACAAGAAGAACATATGGAAACATTTTTCAGCTTAAGGGTGTTGATGGTTAGTGTATTGTGTATCAAGTTAACAAAAGTTGGATATGGTACTAGAGGATGGGAAATGTAAAATTTGACAACCTAGTCAAGATTAGTTAAAGAGAAGTTGTTAGGGATCTACCAAGAATCACAAATCCTACAAATGTTGTTTGCAGAAGTTGTCAGTTGGGAAAACAAACAAGTTGCAGCTTTAAAGGAAAAAAATAATCAACTACCGAAATGATGGAATTTATTCATACAGACCTCTATGGCCCTATAGAAAAATAATTCATAATGGTAACAAGTATTTTATGCTTTTAATTGATGATTATGGGTATGTGCAGGACCATGATGGGACAAAAAGTGGCCATATGATGGGTATGTGGCTGACGACTCTTTTTTTACCCAAAATTGATGAAACAAAAAGGGTTTTTAAAGGACTTTCTTAGCTTTCCACCAATATAAATTATGTTTTACTTTGAATTTAATAAAAAAATATTATTCATTTTCTATTTTAATTATGACTAAAGTCTTGATTGATAGGTTAATTAAAAAACATCTATAGCTTTCAAATAGTATCACATTTTTTGAATCCAAAACATGTGTCACATTCTATGCTTTGCATACTATAGGATTAAAAAATAAATAAATTTCATGAAGTTTTTACCAAGTTAAGGTGGTTAGACATACAATTTTTTATATTTTTAAAAGATGTAATAAAAAATTATAATTAATTATTTACATGGAAAAAAATTACAAAAAAATATGCATCACATCTGGACATGAGTCCTCTACTTATATATAAAATCTTATAAAAAAATATTATTATTTTATTGTGGTTAGGGTGGTCAGACAGACACCTACTTTTTATTTTTTCCCTAAAATTTAAGTAGTACTACATTGAAATTTCAAATTTTCACGAAATAGATTTCTTAAAAAAATAAACCTAGTAGTTTAGAAAAAAAAATTAATTTTCTACTAATTCGATTCTTACATATTTTTGAAATAATATAGATAAATTATTCAAATTTTTATGTCAAGCTACCTAACTCTATTTTTTTTAATTTTTCGCCACTTAAGGGCTTACTTTTTCCATGATGATCCTGCACATAGCCTTATTCTAGAATGACATGGTTTTCTTTTCTTAGGGAGAAAGCTCAATCTCTAGATAGATTAAAGATGTGCAAGGCTATGGTAGAGAATGAAGTGAACCTGAAAATCAAATTTTTAAGGTTTGAAAAAGGTGGAGAATTCACCTCCAATAAGTTTAATATGTTTTTTGAAGAGCATGGTATAATGAGGCATCTTTCTGCTCCTATAACTCCTCAGTAGAATGGAGTTGTTGAGAGAAAGAATTGGATAGTTCAAGAAGTTGCAAGGACTATGATGAAAGAGGAAAATGGATCTAAGGTATAATGGAGAGAATCAATTCACACTACTATCTATATTCTTAGCAGAGTTTAGATGAAAAGCAGCAGCAGAAAGACTCTTTATGAATTGTGGAATGGAAAAATTCCTATTGTTAAGTACTTTAAGGTGTTTAGAAGAAAATGTTATATTAAAAGAGATGATGAGAATCTAGGAAAGTTTGATGCAAGATGTGATGAAGGTATTTTCCATGGATATGCAGCCAAAAGCAAAGCATATAGATGCTACAATAAAAGATTGAGAAAGATTGTTGAAAGTAAAAATGTAAAAGTTGATGAAAATATGCACAGTTCAATTGAAATAAGTGAAAATGAACTAGATGAACTTATTTGTAGACAAGAGAAAGAGAATAATAAGGAAGAAGAAGAAAAATTTGAAAAAGAAGAAGCTTTAGAACCTACTCCTAAGACTCCAAAATATGTACCAAAAAATCATTTGGAAGAATAGATAACTAGACACAAAGACAAAAGTGTAATGGGAAGAAGCAAAGTGGTAGCAGTTGAGGTAAATTTGTGTCTACTTTCCAAGATAAAACCTAAAATAGTGTGTGAAGCATGAAAAGATGAAAATTGGGTTAGTGCAATGAAAGAGGAATTACAACAGATAGAGAAAAATAGGAACATGGGAATTGATTCCTAGACCAATAAACAATGCTATAATTGGTATAAAGTGGGTATTTAGGAAAAAATTGAATGAGAATGGTGAATTAGTAAGAAACAAAGCAAGGCTTATGTGCAAAGGTTATTCACAGGTTGAAGGAATAGACTTTGAGGATACATTTTCCATGGTGGCAAGAATGGAGGCTATTCAGATGTTTTTGGCATTTTCTACTCACAAATATTTCAAGGTATACCAGATGGATGTTAAGTCTGCATTCCTGAATAGAGAATTGGAAGAAGAGGTCTACATGGAACAAATAGAGGGATTTCAATTATTAGACCAACTGAACATGGTCTATAACTTGAAAAAGGAACTATATGGACTTAAACAAGCTCCCAGAGCATGGTATGCAAGGTTGGACATGTATTTGATGCAAAAAAGATTCAACAAAGGCTCTACAGCCAATAATCTCTATTTCAAGATTGAAGGAAACACAATTTTGATAGTAGTGTATGTTGATGATATTAGCTTTGGAGGAAATGAGGATATTTGCAAGAAAATTGTAGAGGAGATGCAAAAAGAGTTTGAAATGTCTATGATTGGTGAGTTGAATTTATTCCTTGGACTTCAAGTGAATCAAAATGATAAGGGCATATTCATTTCATAATAAAAGTATGTTAAATAATTACTAAAGAATTTTGGAATGGATGACTCCAAACTAGTTTGTACCCCTATAGTGACTAGATGAAAACTAAGGATGATGAATCTCCTAAATTTGATCAGAGCAAGTATAGATCTATGATTGCTAGACTATTATATCTTACTACTACTAGACTAAATATCATGCATGCAATATGTTTGGTTGCTATATTTCAATAAGAACCTAAAGAAACACATGTTATATTTATGAAAAGGCTATTCAAACATCTAAATGGGACTCCAAATTACAGTTTGTGATATCCTAAGGATATTGATTTTACTTTAAGTGCTTACACTAATGCAAATTGGGTTGGTTGCATAGATGACCAAAAGATTACAAGTGATGGTGCATTCTTTCTTTGATGCAGGTTGGGTTCATGGCTAAGCAAGAAATAGGATTAAGTCTCTTTATCCACTATAGAGATTGAGTACATAGCAATAATATCTTGATGCACATAGGTACTATGGATGAAGCAAATATTAAAGGATATAGGAGTAATGTGCGATGATCCTATCTCTATCTTCTGTGATAATACAAGTGCAATAAATATTTCCAAGAATCTGGCAATGAATTCAAGGACAAAGCATATATCTATCAAATATCATTTCTTAAGAGAGAAGGTATTGGAGAATGAATTCAATCTTGAATATGTTCCTACAAATGATCAAATTACTGATATATTTACTAAGGCTCTTCCTAAGGATACTTTTGAGAATCTTTAGGAGAAGTTGAGGGTTACTACCCTACTTTCTTTGAACTAGGTGCACATATAGGTGCATCAGTTTAGTGGATCTACATATTTATCATTTGGTTGAAATGATGATGGAGGTCAATTCGTTAGGGGGAGTAGAAAGTATAATTGTTATTGTATGATGTGTGTTTTCATGGGTGCAATCCTAAGGGGGAGTGATCAAAATTATATATTCTTGAAGAATTGTGTAATTTTTTTTTTACATTTTCCATTGATTTCAAAGGGGGAGAGAGTCATGTGAAAAAGAAAAAGTTGAAAGGAGGATAGATAGGGGGAGAGAATATTGTAAAGAAAAGAGAGTACAAGAATGTTGTGTAGGTTGTCTAATTTAGAAAATAAAGGAGAGTGTGTATGTTGTCTTTGATTTTTTTTCAAATCATGTGTTTCCATCAATGACAAAGGGGGAGATTGTTGCAAGTATGAGTGAGTATGGTGGTGTTGTCATTAATGTTGTCATGGATGTCAACATAGTACAAGTTGTTGCGGAGAAAGGAAACAAGTGATTGCAGGTTTTGCATGTATAGTTGAGATATTGTAGAGATATTGTAATTACATGGAGCTATCTTTATGGTGTTGTAGGTGTGTTGATATGATGAGTTACCAAGTGCTTTTGAGAAAATTGATAAACAGTGAAGACAAAATTATGTGTGTATTCAAGATGTGCTTTGGTATGTGATCCACATTTATTCTTTGTTGATCCTATGCTTGTGCAGATTTTAAGTGTTGATTAAGGACATCCTTGGGTGATATATCTTGGATTATATCTTCTCGTTTGATGTAGACTAAAAGTTGAGTTCACCAATTTTTCAACTAGTATGGAAGAGTTGTTTTTCTATGGACTAGGAGAAATGTATCTACTCTACAATCCTCTTGTAGATATGGAAGAAGGATTTTAATGGTGTTATCTATGTTGTATCAAGAGTGTTCATGGTTTGGTGCTTTGGAAGACTAGTTTTAGAGTTATTATGTGTGTTTTTATAGTCTAGATGGATTGATGGAAAGTTTTTTGTGTATGAAGGTTATTGCAATAGCTGTGAATGAATCTAAAGGAACCTAATATGTGTTCCAGTGTATGGTGGAGAATATTATGTGGTTTGCATGTTATCTTTTTGTTATGAAAACATGCAATTGAAAATTCATTGGTGTTTTCATTAAGTTTTGCCAACCTGGTGTTTACATGCCATGTGAAGGATAAGTATCAATTAAGGAAGTGTGTGATTGATCCATGATGTTGTTTTGGGTCCTAGTTAAGTGTTGTTTTGGTCTACTCTTTCTCATCCACATGGGAATGTTGAGTCTTTGACCTAATTTGAATTTGTAAAATGAAGAGTGTGTAGTCAACCTTTGAGAAAGTTTCTAAGACTGAAGATGGTATAAATACAAGAAAATATGTTAAGGATTGTCAACCACAAGTGTGAGAAGAAAGATAGATGTGAGAAATTGTGTGAAATTAAGCTGAGGCAACAAAGTCTTCAATGTGGTAGACTCTTGAAGGCAGTGAGCTAATCGTGTCTATAATTCTCTAGTCAAGGCTATAGATGTGTGCAAGTTGTTGTGGTGGATATTCTATTGCATTGAGATAATGTTCTCTGTGTAACATTCCTCTTTCTGTCATTCTTTATTTGTAGGAAGTGAGCCTCCCATTTGGACAATGAATCCTATCAATAGTATATTTAAACTTTAATTGCATCCACATCATATAAATAGAAGGAAACATTCAAACACATTAAATAACACCATAACACCAATATTTTTACATGTAAACACTATTCGGGGAAAAACCATGGTGGATGTTAGTCCACAATATATACTCTATTAAAAGTATGAACAAAAGGGAGTGCACTTTTATTCAGGCACACTACCTAGAGCTCACTACTCAAAATAAGAAAGGCTCACTACCTTACAAAATGTTTTGGAATACAAAAAAAAGGTTGAATTGAGAAAATAGAGTCTCCAAATGCCTAGATTCAGTTCCAATGAAGCTTAGTTAAAAATTATCTTCAACCCTTCTCATTGACTCTATCTTTCTACTCTACTCTGCTCTTCTCTACCTTGTTTTTTGCCCTTCTAAAATCCTTCTAATACTCACACACACATGTACTCTTATTTACACCCATTCGCACACTTTCACACTTCACCACACTACTTCTCTCACTCAAAATTAATTATCGATCTCATATACATATATCCTCTAGCAAGGATTTCATTTCTATGTGTTGACTTTACATAAGGTGTAATATTCTTCCACATGTCAGCTCAAATCACCAATTAACATTAATGTGTACCCACACAAGTCGACTAGACTATAGTAGGGACCCAAATCAAATTACCAACACAATAAATATTAAAACAACTACTCCTTATACATCTATGACACGCTATATACACCAAGTTAGCCATAATGAGAAAATAGATAATAAATCATTCTACCAAATCTCCAAACTCATACACTGAGCAATGCAACATTACAAAACTTACCAATAAGATATTATACATGATTAGCAAGATTTCCTTGGGATCCACAACATAAAATAATGATCCAATAGAGCATACAGATTGACTGACTAACCAGATATCTTGTTCTTAATGCTTTCTGCCAGTAACACACTACCAACTACAATTTATGCCAGTATGAACTACATCTAAACTACAGACCATGCTAATGACTCTAGTTTCCATCAATGACAACAATAGTAGCCAAAAATAATCTCCCAAATCCATATTCCAATAGATAAGTTGTATCCTTTAAGGAAGTGACAAGTTGATTCCATGTGGTGATAGGTGCCTGAGCATATTGTGACTCAGTGACCAAAAACTTAGTGACACAAGAGAGCTTCATCTTTGCAAAAGGAAATTTTTCTTCATCAACAATCTCATTGTGCATGAACCATGTCTCTATGTCAAGAATCCATGTGTAGATCACAACAAGATAAAAGGACCCATCATAGATCTTGACTTCACATTTGGCTAGAGATTGGTGTCTTTTAGGACCAGGAGATTGTTGGTTATTCAAATCAGGTAGCCATTGAATTGCAATATTATTGACTTTATCAATCAATGTGGCTATCACACTAACAAGTTCAACAACTCACTCAACCAAGTTAGCGGCCATATTATTGTGAGTTAAAGCTAGTGAAGCACTTTACACCTCCCAACAATATAAATAAATAAACACTATGGACCAACACTTTACCAGACTTGGATGAAAATAATTAAATTGAAAGATATATTAGTCTTGGAATAAAACCAATTTATAAGGATATTTGAGACTCAACTAGACACAATATGGAAAATTTTCAAGGTCAAATACCTCACAATTTGCAAGATATGGAATTAATACTCTCTCAAATCAATTTAATATAAATACTTTGAAAATATTTGAGAGAACTCAATAACATAAACTTTAATAGAAAAGGGGAGATTTAGTACCTTATTTTTTTAAGAAAAACCATGCTAAAAAGAACAAAACCACATTTTTGCACTCAAAACCACCAACAAAACCACCTATGTATTTGGATTTGGTAGCTACAACATTTTTAAAATTGATATAACATTCTCAAAACACAACAAAATTCAAAAAGGGGCTTCTAGATCCACAAACCATTCAACAAAATATTACACATATAAAATGTTGTTAATGAAAGAAAAGCATGAGTTTTCAAATCAAATACACAAAATATTTTAAAATAAAAATTCTTACTTTTCAAGAAAACACCTAAATTTCCTTTTGGATGATTAACTCTCTTGAAATGAGTGCAAAAGCTTTAAAAATCATTTGCTATTGTTGAGAGCTTCAAATTGATTTTTTTTTGATAAAATGGATTTGAATGACAAGTCCACACCCATGGATCAAGAATTCTCTAATACCAACTACTATGGAATCATAAGAAAATAATAAGAAGCAACAAACAAATATTATATTCTACCAAATGAGACAATAATCTTTGTAGCCAGAGAAAAAATTGAAGCAACAACATTATTCCCTGCAAGTAAAAGCTGCAAACTTGTATTTCCAATATGCTAAGGGAATGAGGAAAATACATTATTATATAGGTATATAAGATGCCATATTTGTATTATTTTGTATATCTTCCAAAATATCAATAGGAGATAGAAACCAAATAACAAATAGAAAATACAGTAATAATATACTAATCTATGGTAACCTCATAACAACTAGGAAACAAACTTTAACTTTCTACTTTTGAATTTTTTATTGTTTTACATTTACATAAGATAAAAACTAGAAAAAATAATACTATGCTAATAACTTATATATATCCAATGTATACCTTATGAATCCTCAACTCAAATGTTAGCTCCATAACAAACATGATGCACCTAATCTTTGATATGATGAATGATACTTGAGGATTCTACAAAGCACTTGAAAATCTACTCTTGAAGATTCTTAAAATCTCTTGTGAAGATTTATGAACTTTCTTGAATGCTTAGAAGATGTGAAACTTGCTAGGAGATGAAAATGAAGGATTAAACCTTGTATTTATACTAAATCATGCACAAAATCTTGAAAATGCAACACTTTAGGCTGACCTTGGATCTTGAGACCAATTCTCTCCAAATTTTTAATTCAAATTTGAATTTTGGGTCAAGGGGGACTCATTTTACACAAGTGACGAATGGGTCCCACCTAAGTGAACTCATTTTCTAAGGGTGGCAAATGAGTCCCACCTTAGGTATTTTTAAGTGGGTTTTTGGATTTTAGTGTTTTAAATGGCCTTGTCTGGATTTATCTCAAAAATACACATAATTAAAGCTTGAGGATACAATTTGAGGCCAATTAAACGAAAATAAAGCCCAAATATTGAGTAAGAACCCTAGGAGAATGTGAAAATTTCTTACAAGACTTTACAACACCCTAGAAGAGGTCCCAATTAAGCTCAATTTGGTTAAAAATAGGTTCTAGGTCTTCAAAAAGTGTGAAAATGTCTTACAACACTTTATGACACTTTTGCAAAGGGACAATTTGTTGAAATGCACAAGACAACTGAGAAGGGGGGCCTAATCAATTGTACCAAATCCCTTCACCATAGATATTAAACAATCCACTTTAATCTATTATCAAGTATGAATGTGAAGTAAAAATAACATAAAGCAATATCAACATAAGAAAAACTAGGTTTATGTGGAAAACCCAATAAGGAAAAAACCATGATGAGGATTAAATCACAATATAAGAATAATAGAAAAACCATTTACAAAGAGGCTCACTACTAGAGGGTTGACTTCCCAAGATAGGACTCACTGTCCAGATAGGACTCACTATCCAAATGGGAGGATCACTACCTATAGATAAAGAAAGATAGAAAGAAGATATTACACAAAGAATATTATATTAATATAACATAAGATCCACCACTACAACTTGGACACATTTGAAGCCTTGATCAGAGAATTGTAGACACCATCAACTCACTACCTTCAAGAATCTAACACATTGAAGTCCCTACTACCTCAACTTACTTTTGCACACTTTCTCACATGTATCTTGCTTCTCACACTTGTGTTTTATAATCCTTAACATCTTGACTTGTATTTATACCATCTTCAATCAAAGAAAATTTGTCCAAGGTTGGCTACACACAGTTCATTTTACAAATTCAAATTAGGTTTTAAACTCAAAATTCCCATGGTGGATGAGAATGAGAGTGGACCAAAATAACACTTAACTAGGAATCAACAAAACATCTTGGATTGACCACACACTTCCTTAATTGATACTTATCCTTTGCATGATGTGTAAACACCAAGTCAACCAAGCCTAATGAAAACACCAATGAACTTTGAAGTACATGCTTCTGCAAAAAGAAGATAACATGCAAACCACACAACATGCTTCACCATACACTGGAACACATCTTAGATTCCTTCAGATTCATCTTTATCAACTATAATAACCTTCATACAAAAAACACTTTCCATCAGTCCATCCAGATTGTATAGACACACACAGTAACTTTGAAACTAGTCTTTTGGAGCACCGAACCATGAGCACTCTTGAAAGAACACATATAACACCATTACAGGCCTTCTTCAAGATCCACAAGACCTAAAAAAACATAGTGGAGGACTACAAAGGAGATACATTTCTCCCAGTCCACAAAACAATAACTCTACCAGACCAATTCACAACTAGTGAACTAAAATTTCACTCTACATCAAACCAAAAGCTATAATATAGGATATATAACCCAAGAATTTGCATAATAAACAATTTATATATACACAAGCATAAGTTCAACATAGAAGAAATACAAAGCAAATACCAGAGCACATTCTAAACATGCATATATTTTTTTCTTCACTATCTCAAAAGAAATTGCTAACTGATCATATCAACACGCCTGTAAAACCACAAAAATAGATCCATGTACTCACAACATCTCTATAGTATCTCAACTATACATGCACAACCTGTAATCACTTGTTTCCTTTCTTTGCAACAACTTGTACTGTGTTCACATCAATGGCAACATTAATGACAACACAACCATACTCATTCATACTTGGAACAATCTCCCTCTTTTTCATTGATGGAAACACATGATGTGAAAAACCACAAAATATAACATACATTCCATTCTTGCACTCTCTTTTTCTTTAGATTAGACAACCTACACAACATTTCCTGCACTCTCTTTTCCTTGCAATATTTTCTTTTTCACATGAATTTCTCTCTTCCTTTTATCTTTTTCTCTTTCATATTCTCTCTCCCCCTTTAACATCAATGGAAAATAAAAAAAGGTTTTTACATAATTCTTCAACCATATATAGCTCTGATCACTCCCCCTTAGGAGTTCACCCATGAGAACATACATCTCATACTACAACAATGATACTTCTTGCTCCCCTTGAGGAGTAGACCCCAGTCATTAGTCTAGAAAAATGATGAATTAGTAGATCCACTAGACTGATGCACCTCTATGTGCACCTAGTTCAAAGAAGTAGGGGCAGTAACCCCCAAATTCTCTTGGAGATAGTCAAAATTATCCTTATGAATATCCTTAGTAAATATATCAGCAATCTTATCCTTTATAGGCACATATTTAAGATTGAATTCGATCTCCAACACCTTCTCTCTTAATAAATTATATTTTATAGATATATTCTTTTTCCTTGAATGCATTATGAAATTCTTGGAAATATTTATTGCACTTGCATTATCATAGAAAATAGAGATAGGTTTATCACACCACTCCTATATCCTTCAATTTTTGCTTCATCCATAGTACCTATGTGCAAAAATATGATACTGCTATGTACTCTTCCTTTGCAGTGCATAAAGAGACTGAATCATGTTTCTTGCTTAGCCATGAAACCAATCCGCATCTAGAAAAGAATGCACCACCACTTGTACTCTTCTATGAATCCACACAACCAACCTAATCTACATCAGTGTAAGCACTTAATGTAAAATTAGTATCGTTAGGATACCACAAACCATAATCCATAGTCCATTTTAGATATCTGAATATCCTTTTCACAACTGTAACATGTGTTACTTTAGGTTCTTGAAATATGGCAACCAAACATACTGAATGCATGATATTCAGTCTAGTAGTAGTGAGATATAATAGTTCACCAATCATAGCTCTATACTTGCTCTTATAAACTATAGGAGATTCATCATCCTTACTTAGTTTGTATCTAGTTACCATAGGGGTACAAATTATTTGGAATCATTCATTCCAAACTTCTTTAGCATTTCTTTAACATAATTTGATTGTGAAATGAATATGCCCTTATAAGTTTGATTCACTTGAAGTCTAAGGAAGAAATTCAACTCACCAATCATAGACATTTCAAAATATTTTTGCATCTCCTCTTCAAATTTCTTGTACATACCCTCATTTCCTCCAAAGATAATATCATCAACATACACTACTATTATCAAAATTTTGTTTCCTTCAATCTTGAAATAGAGATTATTGTCTGTGAAGCCTTTGCTAAATATTTACTGAGTCAAATACCTTTCCAACCTTGCATACCATGCTTTGGGAGCCTACTTAAGTCCATACAATGCATTTTTCAACTTATAGACCATGTCCGGTTGATCTGATAACTAAAATACTTCAAGTTGTTCCATGTAGATTTATTCTTCCAATTCTCCATTTAGGAATGTAGACTTAACATCAATCTAGTATAATTTGAAATCTTTGTGAGAAGAAAATTCCAAAAACATCCAAATAGCCTCCATTCTTGCCACTGGGGAAAATGTATCCTCAAAGTATATTCCTTCAACTTGTGAATATCCTTTGCACACAAGCCTTGCTTTGTTTCTTACTCTTGAATACCCATTTTTCACCAATAACATTCTTGTTTATCAATCTTGGAACAAATTCCCATGTCTAATTTTTCCCTATCTGTTGTAATTCCTCTTTCATTTCTCTAACCCAATTTTCATCTTTGCATGCTTCACACACTATTTTAGGTTCTATCTTGGAAATTAGACACAAATTTTCATTAGCTACTGCAACTTTTCTTCTTTTCATTACACTTTTCCCTTTGTCTCCAATTCTATGTTCTTCTAGATGATTCTTTTGTACATATCTTGGAGTCTTCGGAGCAGGTTCTAGAGCTTCTTCTTCTTCAATCTATTCTTTTTCTTCCTTATTCTTCTCTTTCTCTTGTCCACAAATAAGTTTAGCTGGTTCATCTTCACTTATTTCAACTAAACTATGCATATTTTAATCAACTTTTACATTTGCATTTTCAACAATCTTTCTCAACCATTTATTGTAGCATTTATATGCTTTGATTTTGGTTGGATATCCAAGGAAAATAGTACCTTCATCACATCTTTCATCAAACTTCCCTAGATTCTCACCATCTCTTTTAATGTAACATTTGCTTCTAAACACCTTAAAGTACTTAACAGTAGGAATTTTCCATGCCATAGCTCATAAGGAGTCTTTGTATTGTTTCTTATGATTTGATCTTTGTTAAGAATATAGACAATATTGTGAATTTCTTCTCTCCAGTATACATTAGGTACATTTTACTTTTTCATCATAGTCCTTGTAGCTTCTTGAACTGTATGATTCTTCCTCTAAACAACTCCATTTTGCTGAGGAGTTCTAGGAGCAGAAAGATGCCTCTTTATACCATGCTCTTCACAAAACATATAAAACTCATTGGAGGTGAATTCCTGACCTCTATCAAACCTAAAAGATTTGATTTTTAGGTTTACTTCATTTTCTACCATAGCCTTGAACACTTTGAATCTATCTAGAGGTTGAGCTTTCTCCCTAAGAAAATTAACCCATGTAATTCTAAAATAATCATCAATTAAAAGCATAAAATACATGTCACCATTAAGATTTATTTTTCTTGCAAGGCCATAGTGTTGCAAGATGGTCTGTCACTTGGTATTCCTTGTCCAACACAATGCTTGGGTTTGTGACATGGTCTAACCACATCATGTGGATCTTAAATAACACTTGTATCAAGCATTGATAGGTCAATCTTGTGGTGCAATGACAAGGCCAACAATTAGTATCAGAACAGGTTCCTTGGAAGAAGTTTAATAGCTTGAGGTGATCCAAGATGGTAACATGCAAGGATAGTCTAGGATTTGATGGAACTAATTATTCTTTGTGGAAGGCTCAAATGGAGTGTCATTTGAGATGCATTGTTGAACCCTTCTAAAATATTATGAGGAATAGGTATATCATCCCATAGAATGGTCCTTCTACTGTTGATGAGATTAAGGATGTCAAGTACAATATCACCGCTAAGGAAGGATTGTTGAGTGCTCTAAATGATCCTAAGAAGATAAATGTTATGGATCTGAAGATGGCTTATGAGATCTAGAAAAATTTGGAAACTTTGTATGAAGGTGATGCATATGTGAAGGTTGCTAAGCTGCAAATCCTGAAAGGGAAATATAGAATTTTGATAATGGGTGATTATGGGAACATTACCTTTTTCATGCAAAGAGTGAATGAACTTGTGTGTAGTATCAGATGTGCTAGTGGAACATTGGATGAATCAGAAATTATTGCTAAAGTGCCCAAATCCTTGCCTATTGCATACAAATCCAAAGCTATTGCTATTGAAGAGATCCGAACTATGGAAAATGTAACCAAAGACATGTTGATTGGTAAGCTTACAAATTTCAAGTTAAGTGAGTTTGGTGATGCTTTTCCTAAGATATAATCTGAATTCAAAGCTACTACCTCTGAAAAGGATGAGCAAAGATATGATCTAAGAGAATTTTTTTCTAGAAAAGTATTCAAGTATGAGGAGGAAATGAGAGAGATTGAAGAAGAGGAGAGAAAACTAGATGAGCTTGAAGAACTTATTGTCAAAAGGGAAGATACAGGAGAAGATAAGTATAAAGGGAAATTTCCTATTGTTGACAATGATTTTACTCATAGTAAACAAATCAAATAAAATATGCATAGACAAGACTATGAAGAGCCTATCCTTCTTGAAAGATATGAAACAAAGACAACCTAAGAGAAAATTTTGCATTTACAAAGCAAAGATTGACTTTTGTTTAATAACAATTATTCGATAACCAGGTCATGGTTACACTAGGGTCACTCTCAGGTAATGATGTGATAAGTTGTTAATCTCAAAGGGACTATAGTTATTTCTAAATTTTCCAAGAATTACTAAAACTTCACATAAAACTTCACTTCATCATCAAATAACATCATAAAATTGAAAGATTCAACATAATATTTCATGAACACAAATTCTTTATTATCACTTAAGTAAATTTAGCTTTAAGAATTCAACAATTTCATGGAAAATATAAGATTTTCAATGAAACTATTTCCATTAACTTATATTTTTGGAACATTTTCAAAATATTAAACATCTAATCTAAAGTAAAACATAAAAATACTAAAAAATAAAAGTTTCTCCCAGTTATTCTCCATGGATGCCCAAAAGAATTAATCAAAACAAAGCAAACCAATTTATATTTCACCAGATTTCTTCATAGCTACGTATAGAATGGTGTAAGCTTTTAAAGAGAGGGGGGTTTATGGAAACCGAATAGGTTCTGTATGCACCCTTAAATGACATAGCATACAGTATTTTTCATTCAAACTTACAAAACTAAATAAAAAAGATACTTAGACAGGTAGCTATCCATAAAGCTCTGATATCAATTAGTGTCTACCTGCATTCAAAGTTTTATGCTAGAATGGTTGAGAAAAAAAGGAAAAAAGAACAAAACTTAAAAGAAGTTTTTTCTCCTTCGACATCCACAAATTCCAAACTTAAAATAAAAAATGTGGAAGGAGATGACATTTTATAAATAAAAGGCACTTAGAAACTTAAAATTTTCTTAGAGAATCAAAAACAACAAATTAAAATGTGTCACGTGGCATGTGCCAACTGTCATCAAGAACATTCTAGAGTAAGTCAAATCTTTGACTTTGTCCACTTTAACACGATCACTTTATCACCATCAAGGCTACCGGATTCTTTTCAAAATACTAGAATGAGAAAAACCTGTTGGGACTAGGATCAACCTACAAATTAAAACAACAAATGAACTCCATTATATTTCTGATATCCATCATACGGTTCTTTTTGTGTTCGCTTATGGCTCTGGTTCCACAATTCTTCCTTATTTCTTTGATTGGTACTCTCGGAAATCTCTTAATATTTGATGCATGTGTTCTTTTGAAATCCTTTGTATTCCTCTCCAAGTAAGCTTGAGCTTGGTATATTCTCCAGTCACTTGAAGTATGACATCATTTTTATGTGCTTTGTTCGCTTCATATTTGGCTATAACATTTTTGCACTGTATTATTTCATCAATGACCTCCCTCATCAAAAATTGAATAGGATCTTTATTTATTCTTTCTATCCATTCCTTGAAATTTGTATCTTCCTTCCCATCCTACCCTAATGTTTGGGATCAAATCCTTGACGTGTCAATATTTCAATAAACTCTTGATTTTCTTTGATCAATCCTTTGCACTCGACAGTGACTCTTTGAAATACTTCAATACATTTTACTAACATACCACCCTCCCATTTCAATTATTTCTCACTTTCCTAGCAATGAAAGTTCAGGTTCTAATATTATATTATTTTGTATTAACTCTTGTATATCTATCTATATGAGAATTTCCATATTTTTCCTTTCATCAACGACCTCCTAGTGAAATCTATATTCATCTTCAAATATTTTCAATTTATTTGAATGATGGTATGCTTCCTTATACTTTCTTATTTCATATATAATAAATTCATCTTCCTACTATATCTAATATTCAATCTATTCTTCAAACATATTCATTCTATGATGTTCAACTACAACAATGGCATATAATTGCTCTTATGACATTATCAACAGATGTTGGGGAAGTTTAGCTTGTTTTTAACCAGATAAAGTTAATGAATTAATAAAGTGTTCCAAGGTAGCAACTCGTTCTTTCAATTATCTTTTCTTCTATGTATATTTTTGTACTCTGGCAATAGTAGCATTTAAATTTACTTTTATTTCTTCTAGTTCTTGCTACTAAGACAAGTGTCCAATATTAATACTTGTGATTTTATACTCCTTAGGCATTATCTCATGTCTATCCTTGTTAATTTTTGGAGTATGTATTTGGATAGTTTTATTACCATCTGCATTCCTTTGTATGAAATTCTTTTCCTTTTCTCTATGCCTAGGCTTAGGAGTATTTACTTCCTATATAAAATTGTTGAGATTCTGAGGTAATATTTCTACTTCCATTGGAGAAGCTAATTCCCTAATTAACCAATCAGGTGTATCATCATCTTGCTATACCTCTATAACTCTTTCTTATCTCTATATATTACTTGATTCAGGAAGTTCATCTCTTTGACTTGCCATAATTTCTGAAATGGGAATTTCTTTAGCAATATCTGATAATTTTATGGGAACTTCTTGTCTAATTGCTTCAGAGGTTCTTTCTTCAATTCTAACACCTATAGTAACCTTACTAGTCTTTATTTTCTTGTTGGTAGGCTCTCCACTTTCAAAAATAGTTTCGTCTCTTTGGTTTATTATTTTATATTTTGAGTAGATGGGTTCAATTCCTCTTTCTCTTAAACTTTTGCAGAAAATCATTAATCTAGTGTTGATTATACCTTAGGACTAGACTAGTAAAATCATCAATTGAAGTCATTTATTTGTCATCAACACCTTAGTCTAGAATGGGTTCATCATTGATTCAACACATGACCATCATCTTCTTCCAATTGGCTTGGGATGCCATAGATTTTGAGCATTCAAGTAAACCCTAAATTCATTCATTTATAATTTCTCCTTCTAACCATGTGCTCGTCTTCATAGTTGATGTAGAAAAGGTAGTACAAGCTCTCTTCTCAATTCAAAATGACCAAAAAAAATTAGGAAACAACTTCTTGCAACATAAATCCCTCAACTTGACTCAATCACCCACTTTAGGCTTGTAGCCCTAAAATTCAAGAAATGAAGATATCTTTTAGAGAAGGTTGTACAATGTCCTATCAAACTCCACAAAGGTTCACTATAGACTCCCAAACAACATATCAAAAGTTTCCATGGGGTTTCTTTAGCCCAAAACCAAGAACCAATAACCTACCTTGCTCCAAGGCTTGTCAATTAGCCCTAATTTACAAAGGAGGTCCCTCTATGTTTTCATTCCAAACCAATGGAAATTCATTTGATATGTTCTAAAACAAAAAAATCCATGGTTAGCTCTCAGACACAAACATTCTAAAGTGTTGTCTCAGCAAACCCTCCTTTTATATGTTAAAACCCAAGGGTTTATTGAAATTCATATGCCCAAGCCTTTCCAGACCCCCAAAAAGCATCAAATAACTTCCAAATACCCTGAAAAAACTTAAAAGTTCATTAGATCAACAATTTCTTCATCATTTTGACAAACCCTATCAGCTAGCCTTCAAATTCACAAGGAAATTTGACTTTTCCATCCCTAGGGAATCACCCATTTTTACTCAACTCATTTCTCTTGACCTTCCAACCTATGAAAACAACTACCCTACCATTTTTCTTACCATTCCTCTGAGTAATAGGACATAATAGTAGGAGGAATGGCCTACTTCATAATTAAACTACAACAAAGGACTTACTCACCTGTCACAGGCAGTTTTCAATAAACTAAGGAGTTCTCCCTCCAAACTTGATATCAAGCTCTCAAAAAGGATTGAAAGGAAATATAAAATGTGCCACTACCAAATGATATGGAATTTAGAACATAATAATGGTTGTTCTAGTCGTACAAAACTGAAAAAGTTGAGAAAGCTTAGAAATATTGACAAAAAATGGATTTTATTGTATGAGAAATCTTCAAAATAAAATCCACCAACCTTGTTTGAGCCTTTACAAGGCCCTTTATATGTTTTCCATTCAACTAACAACCATAAAATTCCTTTAAATACCATTGAACTACCTTGACCTTTCATATCCTCTCAAAACTATATTTTTACAACTATTTTTTTTGTCTTAAAAACATTTGCATTTTTGCAACTTTTGTCTATTAGGCACAAATGACCACAAAAATCCCCAAATTACATTGAAATAGTCTTTTTAGACCTTATTTGACTCCAACATATGAACTTACACTATAAATGTCAATTCTTTCCTACCATGATAACTTTCTACATGATTGGTAACTTTTGGGACATCATGAGCAAATTTTACCAAAAACAAAAAGAACAAAAGACACCCAACTTGTCAAACACATCATAGAATGGTCTTGATAGAACTTATTTAGACTCAAAAAAACTTCTAGGACTCCTAACCTCTGATACTTGTCCTCAAATGTGAAAATCCATTGCTTAGTGCCCCTACACCAACAATTAAGCCAATAATCTTCTAAATGGGGCACATGAGCATGAAAACTAGCTATATTTTTAGCAATATTTCCTACAATATTATAGTATACTACTCTCTAGAGTGGAAATTACTCAAAATGGTAGGTCCTCAGTTCCTCTTCACATAAATTAGTTACTTTAATTTCACTACACTTTTAATTTCCTATTGTGATGGGAAATTTAAAAGAGGCCTTTTTGTGAGCAGGGCTATAAAGAGCCTGAGATGGTTTTAACTATCTCACTAATTCCATTAGAACAATTTTATCTGTAGGATACCTGGGTAGCATGAATGGGTGTCTATCAAATCCCTCCACTCTAATGTAGGAGTAAGTTGGGAACTGTACATACCAACCTCCCATAGGCCAAATGACACTTTGTGCTTCTAGGGATAGTCTCTTAGATTTATCGCCTTCCATTGTTCTCACCAATTTCATGGAGAACAAATCATTAACTTTTTTGTAATCACCTTTATACTTGTGAATAGTGATTTGGGGTAAATGTGCATATATCAAACTATTTCCAACTTGTGTGCCCAGAGTACCAATCTATTTTAATCCTTGTTTACTAGATCTCATAACACAAGAGTAAATAACATATGATGACATGTAGAAGCATCTGGTTTTGGGGGATGTAGTAATCTATTCATGTAGCTTGTCACTTATCAATTTTCCCCAATGCAACTCTACAAGACCTTATATCATTTGAGATATTATCATGAACATCTAGGGTTCAAATTTTCTTGCATCTCTCAAACCAGCTACTCTGCTTAGCAAAGTTATTATGTATTGTATTTCTTGTTTGAACATAGATATCTGAATTACCTGGGTCTGTGATGTAATTGGTTGTTGGCACCATTAGGTGCTCATAATTTCTCTATTACGTTCTTCAACACTTTGATATTTCTTGGCCTTGAATTTAAAGTTGACATTGAACATTTGTGTGTAGGAGGGGAGACCGAATGTACACATAAATCCTTTTTGTGACAAGTCTGCATAAATTCTTCCCTCTTTTTCAACAATTCTTTTGGCTGAATTATAATGTTTTATGCATTGCATAACTAATTTTGGAGCTTCCATTTCTGGTGGAAACCCTCCTACAGGAAGTAACCCATTGGATACAACATTTTTGGTGCATTGGGTAGCATTTTCTTGCAACAAACATGAACAGATTTCAATTTCAGAAGACCATCCCATGTGGGTATTGTTTGTGAATTGCACTACTTGAATTCATCTTCTTCTCTTGCTTCAAAAGTGCTCATTTTGGATATAATGTGCTCTGCAATTTTTAGAATATTTGTCTATGTGTGCAAGTTAGGGTTAATTTTAACCAAAAATTACATTTAATTAAATTTTCAACTCATTTTTTATTAAATTTAACAACTTAGAAAAATTAACATTCCAATTTCAGAATGAGAAAATACCATCATCAAAATTTTCTAGCTTGAGAAAATCTTATCAATGTATTGGTTATTCAGAACATAATTGGTTCTAGCTAAAAATGGTGATTCTTCATAATACAATTTCAAAACCCTTGGTAGATGTGACTTAGTTTCTCAAAATTTTACCTCTTTTGTGTGCCAGTGTTGCTTTGTGAATTTGATGTCTTTAGCAAATTTGCAATATGATGTGAAGTGGATTGTTGTAAAAGCAATTGCATGCTTGAGGTGGTGCCAAGTACATAGGTAGTTCAACACCTTCATTAATTATGTATTATTTCACATTAATTCCTAGAATAAAGGTGCAATCATTACAGATTATGGTTCAAATCACGAACACCTAGATTTCTATGTTGGTTCGCTATTTGAGAAGAAAGATGGTGTGGTGGTTATACGTGGCAATTATATGTCACACTAAGTCTTTACAAGGTATACACCATTAAAGATATGTGATTAATGATGACCACTAGGGTTGAGGCTTTTGATAATGCTTTTGAAAGGATCAAATAACATTGAGATCTAGGAAACACTTTTTGGGAAAAAGAAAAAAAATTGAAACAAGAGAAAGACCAAAAATTGAAACTGAAAGATAAGCTTGATGAAATTTCAAAGAAGACTTTTTAGTTTCTGACTTTTACATCAAAGAAACAATAAAGCACCAGACTCCAGTGAAAGGGAAGATTATGGGTTTAGAAAATTTGATCAATGAAATACCAGGCAAAGCTAGAATCTTTTGAAGATATAAACTCTTTTAGCTCAACGCAGGATTCTGGGATTCTAATTTATGGTAAAAAAATAAACATTAAGAGCATACTGAAACACCAAAAAATTGGGAAAATAAAAAGGTCATAATACAAAGAGGCCAAGTGAGAAAGAGAGAGGAAAACCAACAACCGGCCAAGCATCAAAACAATGCCGAAGTGAGCAAAAAAAGAAAAAAGAAAAAAAGGGCAAAGAAAAGAAAAAGGGGATCCACATTTTGCCAAAGGGGGAAAATGGGGCATGTTGTGAGACTACACAACAACTAGCAACCAACAAAACTAAACAAAACAATAGAAAGTCAATTCTAGATCTAACATCAATGTTCCAAATTTCTTTAGTATTCTAATTATAAATCATGGGATCCTTATTCCATTTTCAAATTTTACTTCAGTTAGTATTCACAATTAAGTATTAATAAGGTCATGTGTGTGCAACTTATTATTTCCACTACCATAAACTTAGAAATAACAACCATTTGCATTAATCTACATAATATGAAAATTCCTTTTAAGCCAACTAGGGATAGAGACCTGTTTCCAGTCAAGCATCCATAGTCCCAACAAGGTTATCTCTATAATTCTCCCCAAACATAGCTCTATTGTTGGCTAGGTGTCCATAGCCTTGGTAGGGTTGTTAGGATAGCCTAAAGAGTTGATATAACTTTTTTTTTAGGATATAACAATGATAGCTCATTTTTCACTTTTGATATTGCAATAATAGCTCATTTATCAACTTGCAAGCATTGAAGCACTACTATTAGGTTAGGGATTATAGTGGTAGCAAAGGTAGTCTTTTGATTTTTCAATTAATGCAAAAAATTGTTATTCCAAATTTTAGTAGAATGATTTAAATGTATTTATTTGTAGCTCAACATCAACTGAATAATTCATGCTAATTAGAGTACATAAAATTGAACAATTCTTGAACAATTTCTAAATGGAAAACTAATTCTAGTTAGAATAGAGATTAAAGTTCTAGAGTTGACATTATATTGACTTGTAAGCCTTCAAAAGTTTCCAATTATTGTACAGTCAAATGATGCAGCACCAGAAAAAACAAAAGAAAACAAAAGAAAACCAGAATAAAAGAAAACTATTTACAAAAAGAAAAACTATTTACAAAAAGACTATTTACTTATGACTAAAAATAATGCTTTAGAAACTGCCCATTTACAAGTAATGGGATATCTTCACTAGTCAAGGACTTTAGTCTATAAGTGCTATCACCTAAGATTTCAGAAATTTGGTATGAGCTTTCCCACAATCTGTTAAACTTATCATGTTCATTTTTATGTTCATGAGCTTTATTCCAATATAGGAACAAATCAAATATTCTAAAAGTCTTTAATTTGGCACAGTTACCAAACCATCTTTTCACTATGGATTGATGTTTAGCAAAATGATCTATGGCTCATGTTCATTTCTTATCTAAATGTGTCAATTGCATCAATTAAGCTTCTTTTTGATCATCTAATCCAATATATTCTTTTGCAAACTACTGGGTAGGGATTTTTAAGTTTATTGGTACTATAGGATCTACCCCATAGACTAAATGATAAGGAGAATTCCCTAATGTAGCTTTCATCCTAGTACGATCTACCTAAAGGGTGAACCTTAACAAAGAATGCCATTCCCAAGGGTTATTTTCAATCAATTTTTTAATTATATCTATATAAGCATAAAATTGTACCCCTCACAATTTCATGTACATTCTTGTACTTGTTTTAGTGTCCACTCCCTTAGCATCTTGAGTAGGTTCATTTTATCCCTTGCACTAGCCTTTTCCCTCTCAAGATGCTCCAACACCCCTTTTTAATAGCAAACCTTGCACATTAGCTTTATGTCAAACCGTGTGCCTTTCATGTTCTTGTAATTTTGTAGCATGATGTGCTCAAACACTAGCACATTGCATGGATGCCTACACTCCATGCTAGTATCTTGCAATGTGTCAATGTTCAGATGACCATTTTTTAGCATGTTTTCCACTTGCCAGCTAAGTTTTTAAGTGGAAATGGCTTAGGATTCTCTATAATCACCTGGGAAGCTTCTTCTCCCTCTTTAAAAGTCATCTTTTCAATCCATTTTGGGACTTCTTCCACTTCTAGTTTCTCTCTAGCCTTCCACACTTTAGCTTTTGTTTACATAGCTTCATAAAAACTTATTGTAGCAACTCCAAGCTCTCTCAAGCTTCCATTACAACACTCTTTGCAACTTTATTTCCCTTTCCTTATGCTTGTGAGCATCTTGGGATTCCATATCCCTTATCTATTTGCATACTTACTTGGTGATACAGGTTCTCCTCCTTGAGTGGGGTTTGCTTTTATCACATGCTTATTTGTGGTGTACTCCTAAGTGGGTTTTTCTTTCACCACATGCTTTGTTCATCACACTCTTTATCTCTATCTTCTTGGCTAATCATGGAGGTGGGAACACCAAAATGGGGGTTTGACTAAGGTAGACCCCTATATAGCCCAAAAATATTTCTCCAAATATCATGCTTGTAGGTATTGAAGAAATTTACATATAGGAGGCTTCATCACTTACATTTTTGTGAGCATCTTCTTTCCTTTCTTCTCCTTGTTCTCTTTGCTTTATGTTTCACTTTATGTTCATTTCTGTCACTTTCTATTGCTTTATCACATTTTGTAGATTCTTAACAATTGGAGTAGTAGTCATTTAGGCATTTTTTGTGATAAACTCATTCTCTAGTCTGTATGAGACACCAGCATGCCTTTGAGACACCAATGCACCATGTTGACATTCGTATTATGTGTCGACGTCCTTTGGCTGAGAGATCGTTAGTTTGTCTAGAGAATCTCTATGACCTGCTCTTATGGATTCGAAAACTCTCAACATTGTTCCATTGAGGTAGATTAGGGAAGCTCATCCCATGAGGCTCTCTGAATGAAGATAAATTGTGAGTAGTGAATCCCCCTATTCTATATTTTGGTGAACCAGATGTGAAGAATGGCATTTTTTGAAAAACTAGGAATTTATTTATCTATACTTGGTAAGGTCATAACTTTTGACTCGGTGCTCGGATTTAAGAACTGTTTGCACCATTAGAAAGGTCTCCTAGAGAACTTGTTTAGTCCCTAAAATACAACTAGTCAAATTTTAGGGATCGATGCAAGTTTCAACCTCAAATTTTTCTCTAGAGACCTCTAGAAACACAAATTACTTGAACATAGAAAATACCAAAAAAATAGTAATGAATTTAATACCTTCTTTTATTAGTTTAGTATCTAATTTTTTTCAAAATTTTAATGATATTCTCTTTAATGCATGCAATGGTGACTTGTGTTTACCCATGTCACTTGGTATCTTTGATCCTTCTCATGAAATTCCTTTGGCTTCAGAGGATATTTTATCACAAGAAGATGAAATAATTGATACCTTTCTTAATATTACTTTACCTTCTCTCCATTCCAATGCACTCTCTTCTAGAGTTGATGCATTTGTGAATGATGGACCTTCCATTCATTCCAATGCACTCTCTTTTGGAGATGATGCATTTATGAATGATGAATCTTATCTTCATTCAAATGCACTCTCTTCTAGAGATGATGCATTCATGAATGATGAATCTAATCTTTGTTATAGTGCAATCTCCTCTAGAGATGATGCATTAGCGAATGATGAACCTCCTTCCACATATGATTCTCCTTGGATTGATGTTAAGAATGTTTGTTCAAATAATTATTATGTATTTGATCTTGTTTGGATTTATGTTGAGAATATGTACTCAAATAATTGTTCCACTAGCTGTGATGATTCAAAAAATGTAATCTATGTCTTTGCTACGCCTCAAAGGCCTAAGAGACTGATCATTTATGTGATTTTGTTTAGTCCTTCCTTTAAAAGGATTTTTTCTATTGATGGTGTTCCATTTGATGGTGGTTCTCCTAATATTTATATGGATCCTTCTTATAAAGAAGTAGCCCATACTTATGAGAATAGAACAAAGAAACAAGCAAGTCTTCCTTTAGCACCTAAACCTACAACTAAAGAACCTAGTGATTATGATCTTTTCAAGCAACCTTAGGTTACTCTAGATAAGATCTCATTGTGAGACTGCGTCATTCTACCCTAGTTTATCAAGGTATGCTTTAGGAAGCCTTGCAAAAGAGCGTCTTGCCTTCTTCCACTAGGCCAACAAATGTTAATGCATTGATGGTGTATATTCATGCAGATTCATCGAATATCACATTCTATCCTCAGGAGCTCCCATCTTTAGAAGTATAGAAGCAAGTGGATCCTCTAATTATTATAGTCAACATTAATAAAATTGGCATTAGATGTACTCTCATTGAGGCTATTTGAACACTCAATGTGTGTAGTATTGATCTATTACCTAAGATTAATATTGACCCATCTTCTCTATTGTAATTTGTGGGTTAGATAATGTTTGTCGACAAGCCTTAGGTATGATAGTATTAACTTTGTAGCTTGGAACCTTTATAGTACCTACCCTTGTGTATGTTATGTCAAAAAAATTACCATATAAACTTCTTCTTGGTAGACCGTGGACTCATGCAATGGGTGTAGTCCTGTTTACCTTGTACAAATCTATTAAGTTCATTTGTAACAATCGAGTAGTCATAGTTAAGGCTGAGCCTAATGCTATGCATTTATGTGAGATGGAAACTATTAGTCAGGTTTCATTTGTGCCTACTCTCATCCCTTTAGTATCCTCTAATGTGTTAATGTTTACTCTAGCAGTACCTAATACAAAGGGTACTCTTGATATAGATGTCCCTAAAGAAGATCCTTTTGAAGCAAGAAGTCCTAAGTGTACTCCTTCAACCTCTTCTCAAGAGAATGCATGTCTTGGTGATGATTGGGGTTCTTTAGACTTTACATATTCCTTCATTCAGGAATATAAAGTTGACCCAATCCACTTAGACCTTTCGCTAACATCATCCACACCCACTATCAAAGATGATTACTCTTCTATATCATGAGGTAGTGTGAGTAATAATTGTAATTTATTTAGTGTTGATCCTCCTTCTAAATAAGAGGATTAAAATTCTGGTAAAGAAGACATTGTTGGAAGTCATGTTAATAAGGATGATGTAAATCCCATAGAGGAGTGTGATCCCCATTGTTGGGACAATGCTCTATATAAGGATCCTCCTCCTCAAGATTTACAAACACATTATGCCCTGGCTTTAAGCTTGTCTCTAAGTATGGTTATGAGCGTAAAGGTTGTGTGAATAATGAACAAGGCATTAAGGTCCCTATAGAATTCACACCCCATAAGTGTACTTTGGGACTTGGTTGCTTGAAGAAATAACCTAAACATAAGCCATGGTTGAGTGACATGAATTCTTCTCAACCTCATTCTATTGAAAATATTCTTCCTCCATTTTCTTCTATCTTCATGCCTTCTTCTTCTTCTTGTGGGAAATCAAACCTTTTTCCACAAGAGAAAGGGTTGCTTCCTACTCCTGATCCTCTATCTAAGAAAGATCATACTTTGTTGTGGCTTTCAGAAGCCCACTTAATCACTCTTCCTTCTCCTACATGTAATAAGATTCATAAACATGATGAAGGAGAACACCCTTTATGTGCATACCATTGAGTGCTTGGTCATTCCACTAGTGAATGCGAGGCCTTCAAGGGAAAAATACAACTTTGTGATTCAAGTATCATCAAACCATCATTTGATTGATGCATTCACCTTTTCTTCACATGACAAGTGATATCAATTTTTACCTCTATCCTACATGCTAAGCATGATTTTCCTCCCCTATATGTTGGGGGCAGTGATAACTTGTTCTGGAGATGTGTGGCCCTTGTAAAGGGACCCCTCTCTTCTTCCCTATATCTTTCAACCAAAGCATCCCTTGAGTGGACCCCTCTTCCTTTTGAAGGGTTCCCGAGGGATCCCCTTTGAAAGAATTTATCTCAAATGAATCCTTTTGGGTCTAGCTTGGGGGAAACCTGACTAGACCTATTCCATATCTTCGTGTCTAGCTTGGGGGAAGCCTAACTAGACCTGTTTCATAACTTTGTGTTTAGCTTTGGGGTAGTTTGACTAGACCTTGCTTTTCAAATAATGCATCCCTTGAGTGGACCCCTCTTTTTTCATGTCGACTTCCCAAGGGACCCCTTTGAAATTTTTCCAACTTATCAATGGTTTGCATGACTATTTGCTTACTTGCCTACATGGCTGCTTTTTGATATGTTCTATCTACAGGTAGATGTGTCGTCGCTTTTCAACTCTACAGATTCAACTTCCTTTGGTTTCTTCCATGTGAGAGATCTTGGGGGATACTTGCATGTGGGTTTGAGAGCCTATAGGGTACTTCCTTTAAGCTTCCTCCATGTAAGATATCTTGGGGGTGGCTCCTGTGTAGGTCTGTGGGTCTGTAGGTGCTTTCTTATGGTTTCCTCCATGTGAGAGTTCTTGAAGGATACCTTCCTCGCAGGTGTGTGGGCATGTGAAGCACTTACAATTTTACTTCGTGATATGATTTTTCCTCCTTTTGCGGGGATTTCTTTTATTACCTATCTTTGGTGTTATGAGTTTCCTCCTTGAGCAGGGATTGCTTTTATCACCTATATTTTGTGATATGGGTTTTCATCCTCTAGTGGGGATTACTTTTATCACTCCTACTTTGTGGTGCAGGTTCTACTCCTTAGCGGTTTTTTCTTTCAATACACTCTTTATTCATCTCTCTCTTCTCAACTTGTATGTACTGGATCAAATATCTGCATCTTCTTCATCTTGTGTATATACCCTTCCTCTCTTCATCTTAGAATGATTCTATGTTATTTCTTAATTTGGGGATGATACATAGTACTGAGACAACCTTCTACATCGAGGTCCTAAAATTGTTGTTTGGTGCAGGTTTTTATTGTCTAATGTATTGGTTTTGTAGGTCTTCATCTTGGGGGCATGCTTTCATGGTTCAAAGAGTTATCTTCTTCCTCTACAGTATCCTTTTGGCATATTATGTTATTTATTTTTAGTAGATTTCCTTTAGCATGCATATTATTGTAGATTCATATGCCCGCTTAAATGGGGGAAAAGTGTATAAGTGTAAAATTTCACCTCTCACAATTTCATCTACATTCTTGTACCTACTTTAGTGTCCACTCCCTTAGCATCTTGAGTAGGCTCATTTTAGCCTTGCACTAGCCTTTTTCCTGTCAAGATGCTCCAACACCCCTTTTTAACAACAAACCTTGGACATCTACTTTACAACAAACATCGTGCCTTTCCCATTCACATCATTTTGTAGTGTGACATGTCCAGACACTAGCACACCATGTGGATGGTTGTGTGTCATGCTAGCATCCTATGATGTGTCAATGCTTAGATGACCATTTTTTAGCATATTTTCCACTTTTCAACTAATTTTGTTAGTGGAAATGGCTCAAGATTCTATGTAACCACCTAGGAAGCTTCTTCTCCCTCTTTAAAAGTCCTCTTTTCACTTCATTTGGTGACTTCTTCCACTTCTATTTTCTCTCTATCATTCCACACTTTAGCTTTTGTTTGCATAGCTTCATAAAAGCTTGTTGTAGCAGCTACAAGCTCTCTCAAACTTACATTACAACAATATTTGCAACTTTATTTCCCTTGCCTTATGATTTTGAGCATCTTGGGATTCCATATCCCTTATCTATTCGCATACTTGGTGATACATGTTCTCCTCCTCAAGTGGGTTTTTTTTTTATCACCTCTTTTGTGATATAGATTCTCCTCCTCAAGCGGGGTTTTCTTTTATCACATGCTTATTTATTATGTGGGTTCTACTCCTGATTAGGTTTCTCTTTGACCACATTCTTTGTTCATCACACTCTTTCTCTCTATCTTCTTGGTTTTCCATGGAGGTGGCAACACCAAAATGGGAGTTTGACTTAGGTAGACTCCTATACAACCTGAACATTTTCTCCAAATATCACACGTGTAGGTATTGAAGACATTTACATATGGGAGGATTCATCACTTACATGGTTGTGAGCACCTTCTTTCCTTTCTTCTCCTGGGTATGTGCAGGATCATGATGGGCCAAAAAGTGGTGATATGCTGGGTATGTGTAGGGTATGTGGCTGATGACTTGTTTTTATCCAAAATTGATGAAACAAAAAGGATTTTTAAAGGAGATTCTCAGCTTTCCACCAATATAAATTATGCTTTACTTTGAATTTAATAAATAATTATTATTCATTTTTTATTTGAATTATGACTAAAATCCTAATTGATAGGTTGAA